>JASAND010029065.1:0-10637 GCA_030248195.1 Trissonchulus latispiculum | reverse complement strand
TCAACCAAGAAACCAAATTTGGAGGAACGCCCAAGGCTCGTAATATCTCAAGTAACTTCACATGAGACACACTGTCGAATGCTTTTGCAACATCCATATAGATGACATCAATGCAATTTCCCTTATCTATAGCCCTGCTCCAATCATTCAAACATTGCAAAAGTTGGGTTACAGTAGATCGCTTCGATAGGAAGCCATGTTGATTTTTAGAAATAAAATTGTTTTTTATCAGGAAGCTAACAAGAGCATCAGCTGCCAAAGATTCCATATATTTACTACAGCCTACCAATAAGCTGACGGGACGATAGTTTTTTGTTAAAGACGTGTCCCCTTTCTTGAAAATAGGAACTACTTTTGCAATTTTCCAGTCACTTGGAAGTTTGCATAGACCCAAAGAGCTTCTAAAAATTATTGCTAAAGGTTTACATATAGAAATCGCTAATTGTTTGAGGAAAAATTGAGGAAGTTCGTCGATGCCAGAACTGTATTTGCTCCTAGATTTACAGATAATTTCATAAACTTTTTGCTCCGTAACCTGCAGTGGAAAATGGAAAATTTTGTGGAAAAGGAGTGGAAAATTTTCCTGTGGTTGCTTGCTTCTGCTGATAATTTAACGCATTATTGTCATCTACTATAAATACGGATGCAAAATAATTATTTAATGCTTCGGCCTTTTCTAGGTTAGAAGAAATAAGCGCACCAGACTCAGTCTGCAAGCAAGGGATATCCGACTTGCAAGATAATTTGGATTTAATATAGTTCCAAAACTGTTGATAATTATCCGAGTCAACAATATTACTTTCAAAATTTTTCACATCTTGTCTACGCAGCTTTCTTGTCATAGCAGAACATTTTTGCCACTCCAGACGATTTCTTAAATTTGAATTCTTTTTATACCTTTTATATAACAGTTTCTGCCTCTGGAATGACCTACGAGTAGCACGTGACCACATATTACAACCAGAAACAGTGGGTCGCAAGACACACCAAGGCACAAACTGTGAGATAGCAGAATTCATAACAGAAAGAAATGTTAACCAGAAATCGTCTATATAAACACAGTTGTTAAAAATGTCTGGCCATGAAAGGCTTAGCAAAAACCTGTTTAGTTCCGGGATATTTGCTTTATGAAAGTTACGTTTCCTGTTCATGCAAACGTTTTCGGTACGCAATAATTGAGCCAATAAAATGCATCCCTTAATTTGGTTGTGGTCAGAAGTGCTAAATGGCATGTCAACGGATACTTGACAAACCAGTCCCGGTTCATCAGCAAATACTAAGTCTAGGATGTTACCTCCCGTGTGAGTACTTTCTAAAACAAACTGGTCTAAACCCAAGCCAATCACGGTATCAACGAACATTAAGTCAGTTTCAGATAAGTTTGACAAGTCATCATTCCATACAATATTTGGGTAGTTGAAATCACCCATAATTACAGAGCTAGAAACACAAGTTAATTCCAAATGATCACATAATGCTCTAGTAGACTGTCGAAAATTCGCGCTAGGAGTACGATAATAAATACCAACATTCAATGCGTCAGCCGTCCTGTCTAAGAAAAGGGAGACCCTAACTGCTTCAAAAAATTCATTTTGTACAATACACAATAGTTTATGTGACAATATTTTAGGTATCAAAAATAGTACACCACCTCCCCTTCCTCGCCGTATTGAGTCATCAGCCCGCACAATATTATGAGATTCACGCACAGGACCCAAAACTGAATTTGGCATCTCAGGGGTTAACCAAGTTTCAGTCAAACCGAACACTGTATGCTTATTTTCAAAAACAATATGTTCCAAATCTGTAATCTTATTAACAACACTTCGACAATTGACTAACACAAAGTTTATTGGTTTTAATTGGTATCCTCTGGCAGCTGACCGTTTCCCCTTTTCTGTACGATCTTGCCATTGCGAATTATTAGGTCAGCATCCCCTTCGTTTAGCTGTGATCGCCTGGCAAACAGCTCCATTCGCAATTGTTTCTCGTTCATTCTTTGGCGATAAGTCAGATCCTCTCGCACGAAAGGTTTGAACTGAGCTCCAGAAACCGATTCATCCTCCTGCAGTAGTTTCGAAGCCCCATAGAGAAAACGTTTTCTCTCAGCTATCTTTAGCTTTTCGTGTGACGCAAATGAAATTAGCCCTGACGCAAGCCTGGCGCTGCTGGATTTGAACTTCAACTAGAGGCAAAATTGTGCAGACTTGCTGGAAAAATTGTGTTTCAAACGTGATATTTCTAAAAATTTTCTACTGGGGGCGCACCCCGCATGTCTGCCTTGTTGCCGAGTGCCAAGATGACTGACAAACTAATATTTTATTTAATCATTGAATATAAGGGCGCATGTAGCAGCGGCAACAGCTTGCAAGTCTTGCAGATGTAGCACTTAAAAATATTAACTTAATAACGCGCGGTCGCACATCTACAAAGCTTTAATTTGTCCCAACCTGGAGTACTGCCTGCCGGTCTGTACTAGTCTTCCCGAATACGCGCTACGTACTGCAGAAGCGGTTAATCTTCGAGCTGGTCGGCTCTGTGGAGCTGAGTTTTACTCAATTGCTCTCCGCCGTTCAGTCGGTTGCTTAAGGGGGGGGTCCACTTTAGGGTCATTTTTTCGACCATCTCCGATTTTTCTCATTTTCACATATTTTATTGTCCAAGTGGGATATTTTAACGAGTTTATAAAATTTAAGTTGGATCTCTTACGGTTGTTGAGAAAATTCACCTCAAAGCAGAGGTATGCATGTGTTAAACATAGAAAATCGAAAAAGTGTCGATTATAATTCTGCGCCAAAAAAATCTCGAAACCGGTGTAAGATACCGGGTAACATTTGGTATCCATTTAAACCTCTAAACAGATACTGTGTCACTGTGGAATTAGAATTTTGAATTAGGTCTTCAAAAAATTTTAATAAATTTTTGAAGTTAGCGAACTGCCGAAAATCGCTAATATCTGTCGTTTTTTGTGACCAAAAATGGGGGTCACTAAGATTGACTGCGTATTATAAAAAAAGTCCTAACTAAAAATTCTAATTCCACAGTGACACAGTATATGTATAAAGGTTTCGAACGATACCAAATGTTACTTGGAATCTTTTGCCAGTTTCGAGATTTTTTTGGCGCAGAAATTAGTTTTTTCTGCAAAATTGCGAAAATTGCTGTTTTTTCGAAAGATAGGCATTTTATCGATAGGCGATCAAGCTATGTTGTGAAATTGCATTTTTTTTGCATTTCAGCATGTTTATTCATGCCTTAGGATCAATTTGTTGCATGAATTATGCCGACAGCTGTGTCCAGTACTTTTCAATGCGCCAATCGGGAACCTCAGACCCCGAAATTCACAAAACAGTAATTTTTCAAAATTTTCAAAATATGGCATATTATACATTAATCGAAAGGTCTCAGTGCAGGGATGAATTTTGCTCATAGAACTATGGTTCGGAAATGCTTCTATTTTAAGTTAAGCGCTCTTAAATATGTTATTACATCGGGATGAACAGGAGCCTTGTTTTTCGGAAAATCCTTTAAGGAAGCTTCTGATCATGCTTATCCGACTTGAAACTGTTCGAAAATGCTTTTATCAATGGTTTTTAAATGTGCATAACAAAATAAGCTAAATATATGAAGTTGATTTGCGCAAACTTGCATCAGTTGTCAGCAGCACCCTCATTTTCGCTGATATTCAAACTGTACTCAATGAATGGCTCATAACTTACGGAGAACTGAACGAAACAACTCAAAATTTAAACTTGAAATGTACGATATATGTGGGTACATTATATGTGAAAATGACCGAAATCTGTGGTCTAAAAATTTTTCATGATGGACCCCCCCCTTAAGTCTATATTACTCTCCTACGCAGCCCCGACACCGTGCCTACACAGCATCGTGCCTCCACCCGCCCGTGAGCTGATAACTCGTGGTCAGCCCAGTTCGCTCAGTCGCCAGATCCCCAGGTCTGGGACGCAACGGCATATGAAGAGCTTCATTCTTTCACGACCAGACTCTGGAACAGTCTACCGACCTCGGTCACTAGCATCACAGACCCGTTGCGTTTCAGACGGGCTGCTTATCACCACCGCAAGATTATCGTCACTTGATTGGCGTCTACTCAACAAAGTAGTATATAAGTATATGATTTTCCGTCTCTTTGCGTAATTTTTCGGTCCTGGCCGGCCAAAGTTGGTGAATTTTGAGTCGAACTTATCAGATGAAAGCCCTAAGCGAGCTGAGCAACTTTTGCCATAGAACTGCATGCTCAAAGTGGCTGTAGAGTGCTGTGGTGGGGTGGGGTAGGGATTTATAGAGGTCGGGGGGGACCAACCCGCAAATGGTGGGGGGAAAACCTACGGTTTGGGCGATGGGGATGAGCTAGCGGGCTCGAGAAAATGGCTTGTAGAGTGCTGTGGTGGGCTGGGGTGGGAGGGAACTTAGGCGAATTTTGGGTCAAAACTAAAAGTTTTCAGAAATGGTCAAATTTGGTATCAAATGAAAGCCCTGAGCGAGCTGAGCAGCTTTTGTCATAGAACTGCATGCTCAAAGTGGCTGTAGAGTGCTGTGGTGGGTGGGGTGGGGATTTATAGAGGTCGGGGGGGGGGGAATCAACCCGCAAATGGTGGGGGAAAAACCAACGGTTTGGGCGATGGGGATGAGCTAGCGGGCTCAAATTTGTCCTATTTTTGAAGGCCTGTAGAAAGTTTTCCATAGTAGTTAGCTAATTACTTTTTAATTAATATTTTATTTATTTTATTAATTTATTGTTTCTATTTATTAATAGTTTCTATGAGAACAACATGTGCTCTTTCCAAAAATGTCGGTCTCGCCTTCCTGCGACGCTTGGCAAGCTGCCAGCAGAATTTAAAAAAATGGGAAATAAAACCAAGGGGTGGGGAACAAAACCAATTTTTGCTTTTGCTGCCAAACTCCCAAAAATGGTTATTAGTCTAGATGCTCAAAAGTCATTCACATAGCAAGTTTAATGCGTTCTTTCACGTGAACACCTCAAAATTGCATTTGGACTTGGCAATTTTGTGCTAGCCCGTGAAAACCTCATTTCGGCGGATCGACTGTTTGACTCAGCGAAAGTGATCAAAAAGTACTCTGGGACAAAGAAATACGCGAAAAAACACTGAAACATCATTTATTTTATTTTATTTTATCGAATTTCGAAAGATTTGCAAATTTTTGCATTTTAACATAGAAACTGGCAAATTTTATGAAACCTAGCCAGTTGATGCTGCAAATTTTGATGTTTGATTTTCTCACTTACTATAAGGAATATCGCAGTAATAACTGCAGATATGAAGTCAGCGACGCCGATTTTACCTGTCGCATGCATAAAATCGCTAATGTGAGTTACCCTGGCCGAATATTGGGGTTAGTTGGTTTTTCCCATCGGTTGGTTATTTCCCGCCATTGGTTTTTACCCCGGCTAATCAACGACAGGACCTAGAGAGGTAATTTATATACCAAAATGACAGTCTAGGCAGGGCTTGATAAGAAAATAATTTGTAGCCGGATTGCTCCACGGAGTAGTTCTGCAGAGTCCAAAAAGTGACTACCTTGGTTTTTCCCCCGACCTCTATAGGTGATTTTGGGTCAAAACTAAGATTTTCCAAAAGTGGTCAAATTTGGTATCAAATGAAAACCCTAAGCGAGCTGTGGTTGGCTTGTTCGTTACTGTTGAAAGATATCTATACATACCGTCAGGAGCATAGTTATATAAAATAATGGAAAACAAGAACAAAAAGTGCTCCTTCGTCGCATGTAAAATGCATATGAGTCTTCGTAGGCAGGTTGTACATAAGCAAAAACTAGCCTGTAACATAAATATGAGTTCCGTAGGGAGGTTGTAAATTAAGGAAAACAAGTTGCAACCGCTTAACATATGAGACTGTCCTACAACGAGGCTCATATTGGCGTCACAGTGCATTCCACATTTAAGCCTCATTAAAGAACCTCAGCTTCATCCACATTACGGAAAAAATAAATAGACGTTGTGGCCCTGAAGAAATGGACTGAAGTGAACTACGGCTGCTCAAGCTGAACTGTACATGCAACCTGATATTTCCTAAAACACTATGGCACACCTAATATTTCGCGATACGCTGTGGTACACGGTACACCTAATGCATTCTCGAAACACATTCACATTATACACACGCAGAATGCGTTCCCACTTGGCTCTGAGTCAGAGCGCCTCATGGCGTACCGTATTGAGCATATGCACACTATCAGTAGCGTGGGTACAAAAAATTTTCAGGGGGGGCCGGTTGGACCGAAGTCGGGGGGGGGCGTAAAATTTTTATTTTTTGCTCAACAATTGTATGAACACTACATGCAAAATTTTTATAAGGTTCTTTGCGTAAATCTGTTGTAACCGAAAACGGCATGCAAAAACCCAAAGGGGGGTCTGGGGGCCCCTCCTGAGCCCCCCAGTAGTCGAGAAATTTTTTCAATTTTGCCATTAAACTGCTATTGAAACATTGAGTTCTTTGCACTGTATATTATCAATTCCCAAACCAAATTAATATGTAGTTTAATTTGCTATGTTATTTTCCACTTCTATTTTCTCGTACGAAAACCCAGACTGGATGCTCCCTTTATGAACAGGGTGTTCCAAGCGGCACATATCCAGTATCCACCATTTAAGGCAATCATGTTTGCAATAATGCAGTTAATAAAACTACAAAGCTGGCAAATCAAAGTATTGTAAAGTAAATCAGTAAAGGTGAAATTATATATAGTATATATGCTAATAATGAAGTCGCGCCGAAGGCGCGAAAAATTTTCAATGAAGTACAGATGCACTAATTTTTGGGACATTTCAGTACAATTTCTTTGTGTTTATGATTAATTTAAACGCCAATTTTTTCAGGGGTCAAAACCATTTTGGGGGCGTGGCCGCCCCCCCCCCCCGCCCCCCGTATCTACGCTAGTGCACACTATAATGACTGATTAACAAAGCTATGTGAAGGACAATTCGTAATGAAAAGCACTATGCAGTATGTATGTATATTATGTATTTATATAAAAGTAAAATACGGTACATTTCACGGAAAGAGTAACCGTAGGCGAAATTGACAAATTGGCGAAGTTTCAAGAAAAACTGGCGATTTTAGCAAATATAGCTACATTTGTGGACCTTAAGCTTGAGCATATTTTGCAACTAAGCTCATTAACCAGGTCGTTCACGAAATAAACTCTCGCAGAATTTTTCGCCAATAGTTTTGAACTTTTAGGCAGTTTTGGAATTTTTTCAATTTTCAAAGGCCATTTTTGCGAAAGAGTTGGTTTATGAGCTTGTTTAAAGTTTGTTTGCAAAATATGTTCAAGCTTAAGGTTCACAAATGTAGCTAAATTTGCTAAAATTGCCATTTTTTCGTGAAATTTCGCCAATTTATCAATTCCGCCAACGGTCACTCTTTCCGTGAAATGTACCGTATAATCTGCAAATTATTCGTATTATGACATACGCCAATATGAGCCTCGTTGTAGGACAGGCTTATATGTTAAGCGGTTGCAACTTGTTTTCCTTAATTTACAACCTCCCTACGGAACTCATATGCATTTTACATGCGACGAAGGAGCACTTTTTGTTCTTGTTTTCCATTATTTTATATATCTATGCGCCCTATGTACGTATATATCTATCTATTCTGGGCACCTTAGTGTGAGTGGGGGGGACGCCCAAAATAGGGGGCGATCCCAAAACGTGGGCGGGGGGCGAACCCCCCAGTAAAGTAATCCCAGATATGGTATCAGAGAATCTAAAAACGGTGAGCTGTAGCAACGGGTTTCCTCTAAAAACAGCTTAATCAACTAGTTACTAATCACTTATATGCAACGGGCCCCAACCAGTGGTCGCACGCTTCTCACTTATTCGACTTTTTTCTTACTTCTAGGAAAAAATTCTACTTTTTTGTTGGAATTTTCCTTAGAAACACTTTCCTTGGAGTCAATATCGTTAAAAACTGCTTTAAAACTTTTGAACTACGGGAACTCCTGGAAAATTTTTTATGCGTTCGACGGATGTATATGTTTTTGAAATTTTTAAATGATTATAGTCAGGGGGGGGAACATGACGGAAAAGAAGGGGAAAAAACATGGTCGCCTTCTCCCCAACCATAGCAGTTGCAGCTGCCTAGTATAGCCCATTAGAAAGAGCAAGTCTAGAGGTATGCCCTACAGTACCAGATTGGTTTCTATGTTTGATTCTGTAAGTACAGTACTTGACCAAAGTTGACCTCCCAAAATTGGCCAAAATGCTAAGGATTTTCGAAAGTTTGCAAGTATATATATATATATATATATATATATATATATATATATATATATATATATATATATATATATATATATATATATATATATATATATATATATATATATATATATATATATCTAACCAACCATCCAACTTTGGCTACTATAAATTTGCATGCGGGCATAATTCGACTTGCTCTATATATCACATAGCAATAGTTATTTTCCCCTACGTGCACCCAGTAAAAAAATTTGACCATGTTTTTCCCCCACATAGGGTCCACTAGAGCGGGGAAAAAACATGGTGACCAAATTTTCAAATTTTTGCGTATGCTTCAGGAAGGCGTAACTAATGCTTCTGTAGGAAAGAGAATGCTTTAAAACCGCTAAAAAAACTCAAAATATGCCAACTTTGAGCATTTTTGAAGCTTCTAGCTCGAAAATTTGATTTGCAGCATCAACATGCCAGGTTTCATAAGTTTCTATGGTAAAAATGAAAATTTTGAATAAACTTAAAAAATGATGGGATATTGCAATTTTTAACACAACTAACTTATTTCTAGCGATATTCTGCATATTATGGCCAGTTCCCAGCAGGTTTCATGCCCAAACAAGGTTAGGTACGGCGGATTTGGCATTTTGACCAAAAAATCGGGTTGTTGTGACGCTATAATGGTGCCTAGGTAGTTTTGCACGCTAAAAACAGCTGAAACAACGCTTTTAAACCACTCTAAATGGTTGCTTGCTAGAGATCCGTGCCATGTTTTTTTCCCCGCACCATGTTTTTTCCCCGATTCGCGGGTAAAAAACATGGACAAATCCTGTTACTGCCAAAGCTGAGAGAGGTGTAAGAGAAGTTTGAATATTCGATTGGATAGGTATTTGCCCACGGTACGTAACGGTATACTCAAACCAATCCAAATCCAAACGAAGGTAAAGTTGGAGGCTTGCTTCCCTATTTATGTTCCCCCCCCCTGACTATATTGCATTTGCCCATTTTTAAGTTTCATGGTCAACTAATTAATTCACATTATGTACGTATGTACACTAGCGTAGCCAGAAAAAATTTCGGGGGGGGGGAATGCAAAATTTTTGGGGGGGTCTGGGGGGCCCCAGAAGCTGAGAAATTTTTCTATTTCGTCACCTTCGTGGAATTTTTACAGAGCATCCTTTGAAATTATAATAATATTTAAGACGCAGTGCGTGTTCATGCTCCCAAATGATGCAGAAGCTAGTCAAACTACACCAAATAGGGTAATTGGTGCTCATTTTTTAGTGCAAAACACATATTATTATGGTAGAATACACTTATGTCGCGCCGAAGGCGCGAAAATTTTTTGAAAAATGGGCGTTTTACACATGGCAGGAATAAAATTTCTGGAGGGCAACACAATTTCGGGGGGGGGGGGGAATTCCCCCATTCCCCCCCCTGGCTACGCGCCTGCGTATGTATAATAATGTCTTTACCTTTTCGGTTTGGTTCTAGGTAATCGATTTGCATGACGTATTTACACCAGATGACAGTGTAGAAACGTTGCAGGATGTGTAAGCTGCATTTTGTTTTACATAGGGTGTCATGCGTTTCTTCCCGTCGAAATTATAAGTGATAAAACCACCCATACGTTATCACTGTGGAGTGTGAGGAATGTGGTGTTACGGGTAGTTTTAGGGACTTTCGGGGAAATCGTTTCCCCCAGAATCTGAGGGGAAGCAATTTTCGAAGAGAGGAATATTTTGGTACAGAAAAGTAAAAAACTACGTTATCTTTCATTCATAGTGTATATATACTTATTTGGCATGCGCACGTAAACGCAGAAAGTTCTCAAACACGCCTTTAGGGAAAATGGACATTTTAGATAAAAATATCAGGAGAAGCCGGAAAGTTTTCGAAAATTCGCCGTTTTTGTCAAAATGCCCGCACAGCGCAGCTAAGCACCCGCGGAATCTAATTTCGAGGAGGGAGGTGATTTCTTGGAGAAGGCAGGGTATTTGTTTCAAATTTTCACCTGTGCTTTTTAGTGTGTTCTTAAGAAAATGTGTGTTTTTCCTGAAATCCACTTTTTGCAAAAATAACACGTTTTTAACTGTTTTTACAGCATTTAGAACTATATGTAGCAGTTTTCGCTTCTTACAGAAGAAAAAGAAAGCATATGTTGCTTGTTTAGTCTTTATAAACAATATTTTAATGCACAGAACATTAATGTCTGGTCCGACGACATCTGTTGCGTATAGCGGGAGTCTGGGGGGTGAAGCCCAGCCCAGCCCGTTTTTTTTTAAATTGCGAAAATTTTGGTCACAAAACCTTAAGAACGTTTACTTTGCTTACTGTAAATTTTATTATCAGGTAGTGCGCGTCAGCGCACTACCTA
>JASAND010029064.1:0-14128 GCA_030248195.1 Trissonchulus latispiculum | reverse complement strand
TGTACTTCGTTCAGTTACGTATTGCTATCCACTTCCAAGTTGAAATTTTGCAAAACTTTCCAAATATACTTACATTAGCGTTCTAACGACCTCGGCACAGTCCCGCTTCAAAAATTCGACATTTGCGTTCAGGGCAGTTTTTGCTAGCGTTTGACAGCTGGGCAGCAGCTGCATTGTTATAACTACTTTTATTCGAAAGATCTCGTTGTGCTCTAAATTTTTTCTTTTTGAAGCAAATTACTATCTTTTCCCAATCGTGAGATATAGCCAATTTCGTGATATTGGCGTCAAAAACTTGCCATTTTTGCAGACATCAAATAATCCATTATTTTTTAGCTATGAGTATCATTTTAAAGGCACTACAGAGGCAAATTAGACATGGTCTCTATCCAATTAGTATCCGATAGACAATAATTTTAGCAAGGTTAAATCAGCTTCACCAGTTTCAACCCCTTTCACGGACAATTTTAGTATAATGTTAGTGTTAAAGTTTACTTTTCTCATTAAACTAGCTAGCTACGTTCCAAGCGTTGTCCGTTTATTCCTTTTAGAATTAGAATGTATAAGAACAGTTTTCCGTTACCATAAAAATAAGTCATTCTTTGAACGTTACAGCCCGTAAGATTGTCACTTTATAACATTGAGAAATATCACGATTTTGTAAGCTGAAATTTCAATATATTTGGTTTTTAATCCTGCAAATTTTTAATGGCACGCTGTATAGCTCACCGTGTGAAGTGGTGAAACTTTCTAATGGCCTCAAACACTACAATCAGGGAATTTCTTATGGAAAATCACTTCAAAATGCTTAGTTTGCAGACTGTAAATGCTATTGGAAGATGGTAACATTATTATGTAAGTATATCTCACACCCACAAGTTTCCCCCGGGTTTTAACAGTCCGACGCCACTAACTGTTTTATCCAAACTAACTGCTAACCGACACCTATACCTCACAGCACGAATTACACCCCCCCCAAGATCGGTCAATTTAAAGTATTAATTTACCAAAAGAGTTGGCAACCCTGGTACTTTGTACCTTGATCATACATTGTTAATAACTGGACTGAACATTAATTGTCTAGTGCCCCTGTCTGACTGTTTTATTATCATTACTGTTACTGTTCCTAAAGTATATCGGAACCAGTTATTGTTTAATAAATTAGTGCGTATTCATCTAGACTTAGTTAGGGACAGCCTTGCTGAGTCAGATCCTGCAGCGATCTTATTGCTGAACTAGATCCTGTTGAGATCTTGCTGCCGAATCAGATCCTGTCGCGATCTCATTGCTGAAAACAATCCTGTTGCGATCATACTGTTGGGTTAGATTCTGCTGCAATCAATCTAACGACCCCTACCTCAAACGAACTCACGACTACACCCCTAACAGGTTGGCTGTAGAGATCCCCGATTTTGGCAAACTACCTTTCGGGAATCTGGTACCTAAGTTTGTCTAATCAGACAAACGCGCTGACCTTCCGTGTAAGTGAACCTACCAGCCCAATACGACCCCATTTCCAGAAATTGAATCAAATCAATCCAATTTTCCAGTTAATCCAACTCAGTTCATTACACATATGTGCAACGCGGATTTTGCCTACCTTTCACAACTTTGGCAAGCGTCCATGTTAGCTAGAAAGCAGGGATGGAAACTGGGTCATTATTTCTGACCCATGACCCACTTGACCCAAAAGCAAATTTGACCCAGACCCAAGGCGACCCATGAAATTTGAAAAATCCATGACCCAGACCCAAATGACCCAATCGCTTTCGTGACCCAGACCCAGCTGACCCAATAAAATAACTCGAACTAAACTGACTTTACATTATCCTTTTGTGAAGTGTTTTTGAAACTGTGACACGGAACACTGTATGGGACAACACAATGTAAATTTGTAAATAATTGGTAAATAGTAGTCGGTATTGGTCAGAATCCAGCAAAAAATTCATCTGAAGGAGGCTGTGTGTTCAGAGCTCCTCAATCTTGTCATTTTCATTATTTTTCAACAATAGTTATTTTACTTGGAAGACCTGATTGGTTGATATTGCAAAATATTTAAAATTTTCGATGGAAGTGTCCGATGGCTTTTATTACGCGAACCGACGCAAACATAATGGCCGGACAAGTCACAGCTAACTCTATTGATTCCAGATAAACAATACTAAATTCAACTTAAAATTTTTTAGCCGCGACAGGTTTACGTATAATTGGAACAATGCCAGATCTTCGAATTTAGAATTTGGTAAGACCCTGTGACCCAGACCCAAAATGACCCAATCCTAATTGCTGACCCAGACCCAAAGTGACCCACAGGAACCTTGACCCAGACCCACACTGACCCAACCGGTTCACAAAATTCGTAACCCAAGACCCAGTGACCCAAGCAAAAATGGCGACCCAAACGACCCATGACCCAGTGACCCATGACCCAGTTTCCATCCCTGCTAGAAAGCAGCAATCGGGGCAACCAAAAAGGGTCCCGGGGTATTTTAGTGTAGAACGCGTCTGCTAAGTGGCAGTCCTTCAGCTTGCATGGTGAATTCTCCACAATCCCCAGAAAAAGTAGTCGTGTTTTTCGAAAAACTACATTTTTAAAAATTATTGTCTATCGGATACTAATTGGATAGAGACCATGTCTAATTTGCCTCTGTAGTGCCTTTAAAATGATACTCATAGCTAAAAAATAATGGATTATTTGATGTCTGCAAAAATGGCAAGTTTTTGACGCCAATATCAAAATTCGACTATATCTCACGATTGGGGAAAAGATAGTTAATTTGCTACAAGAAAAAATTTAGAGCACAACGAGATCTTTCGAATAAAAGTAGTTATAACAATGCAGCTGCTGCCCAGCTGTCAAACGCTAGCAAAAACTGCCCTGAACGCAAATGTCGAATTTTTGAAGCGGGACTGTGCCGAGGTCGTTAGAACGCTAATGTAAGTATATTTGGAAAGTTTCGCAAAATTTCAACTTGGCTTGGGCCGTAAACTAACAATGTGACACCAAAAGAAATCACCACTTTAAATAAGTCTGCACACAATATCCTATGTAATAACTATGTAGTCTGGGAAACAGGCGCCTTCCCTGACAATGAAAAACGAGAACTCCCATCTTCCAAAGATAACGCAAAGGTAAAAAGAGGCCAAATTTTGAGGCCCACTTTATAAAGAGATAAGATTACGAAACTAAAAGTAATCTTACTAAAACATTTTCCTTAATAACTTTTTATTTTTGGAAATTACAAAGTGAGATTTGGATTCTTGTAATCAGAAGAGAATTACCTTTCAAAGTTTTATCACCGATTGAAGTTACAAAATTAACGAATTAATATCTTATTAATGCTAATTTACTTGTACTAATACTAATTTACAAACAATATATATATATAACAATTTTAAGCTTGCTAAATACTTACGTAACTGTTTTGTTGTTGTTGTTGCGCCATATGCCCGTCCGAGCTTAGCGCAGCGGGCCCGGGGGGCGCGCCATGGTCCCAGGGGGGGGGGGGGTGGTTCCAAAGTGGCAGGTATAGGTGTCGGTTAGCAGTTAGTTTGGATAAAACAGTTAGTGGCGTCGGACTGTTAAAACCCGGGGAAACCGGTGAGATATACTTACATAATAATGTTACCATCTTCCAATAGCATTTACAGTCTGCAAACTACATTTTGAAGTGATTTTCCTATAAGAAATTCCCTGGATTGTAGTGTTTGAGGCCGGCCAGAGTTTCACCGGCCTGCCGACGGTGAGCTATACAGCGTGCCATTAAAAATTTGCAGGATTAAAAACCAAATATATTGAATTTCAGTTTACAAAAATCGTGATATATTTCTCAATGTTATAAAGTGACAATCTTACGGCTGTAACGTTCAAAGAATGACTTATTTTTATGGTAACGGAAAACTGTTCTTATACATTCTGTAATCTAAAATGAATAAACGGACAACGCTTGGAACGTAGCTAGCTAGTTTAATGAGAAAAGTAAACTTTAACACTAACATTATACTAAAATTGTCCGTGAAAGGGGTTGAAACTGGTGAAGCTGATTGAATCCTTTGCTAAAATTAATAGTCGAAAAGAATTTTGCGCATTTTAAGGACGTCATAGTGTTGTAGATTCGTGGGATGGAGTAAACGTCTGGGTCACTTATTTTATTAATTTTCCGAAAATCTACACAGGGAAGTAACTATCTCGCAGGAGTAGGTTCGTAGATCATAGATGAGTCCCATGGGCTCGTGGAAGAACGGACTAACCCGTATTTTAGCATTTCGGTCAGTAATTCTAACAGACACTGTCGCAAATATATACAAAGCTGGGACATCGTTTAGGTAAAATGTCTGAACAACAGGCTACGCTTGTCGAAACCGAAAATAATCTTGTCGCCACACAAAATCAGCCTTCCGAGCTGATGGAAGAGATCAAGATGCTGGGGCTTCTTTTGTGTGTCGCTTTCTTAGGCTATTTTCATAATAGAAGGTCTCTCTATTAGTGTGTTCTGCCTGTTTAATTCTGTACTTAATTTTGATCGGACTAGTTTTCTGTTTGTTCAAAAAGTCAGGTACACCAGATCATCATTTATTTTCCCAACAAAAACAAAACAACAAAATCTTCTTTAGATTCTTTCTTGGAGTTCTCTTGCATTGTTCCGTTGTTCCATTAAACAATGCTAAAATTTAAAATAATACAGATGAAATTCAGGTGATATTTTGAAGTTTAAAAATTATTTTTATAAGTACTTTCAAAGACTTTAATTTATTAATCTTTGTTTTAAATATATAGAGGAGGGCAATATACAACAATCTTTATTTCTGTGCTTACGCGCAAAGACGTGAGACCTACGCCGTTACCTATTTTATATATACAGCGCTCAGCGAGCAGGCGGCCGCCCCTTGCAACAGACTCATTAAATTGCCCATAGGGGGTGTCCACAGTCTCCACTGGAGGCGGCTGTATTCAGCTCCTTTTTGGAGCCGGAGTGAATAATGACCAGAGTAGATTTATTGTTCCATAAGGAGAATCCGAAGGATCCAAAGTTTCGTATTTGTAGCCGAACTGTGTAGAGGGTGCCTTCTCGTCTCTGGTCAGCCTTAGCACATTACATTACAGGTGCTTGATTCAAATATCAACATAGAGTATAGGTTAATGGCTAATTCCTGAAGAAGTGGTTTTGTTGCTCTCCTCATATTAAGAACGCCGTAATCTGGGTTTAATCCATACGAAGTGAGCTTTAGAATGCATTTGAGACCTCTTAGGAGTCACTAGTTTTAATTTAAAGTCACTATTGATACATTACTGGCTGGCGATTATGCAGCGTATACGTAAGGTTCCGTTCCCATTCCTCTTCCTAGCTCCTATTCCTTACAATATTACTTATTCCTTATAAATTTCCTAATATCAGCTCATATGAGAAGCAGTAACAGACACAGAGGGTCCTTTTTACTGCCCATTACTGTTCTCCAAAAATTTCAAGATACAAAGCGCCATAGCAATCTAACTAACTTAGCGTTTGCAAAGCAAAACAAAAAAGTTTCACTTGAAAATCATGTCTTTGGGTTGGAATATTCTTTTTGAAACAAAGTTATTTCGTTTTGAAAATGTATGGGGTAACGTTACCACCACCGTAAGTATAAGTTACATATATAATGGTATACTTCCTGTTTTAATATCAGGCTCACACTAGTCTGAAGGGTGTAGTTTAGTTTGGCCCAACTCTGATTTGGCCCAACTGTCACTTAAAACTGCTAAGCCCCGCCCACTTTACGAAAGGGAGAAAGTAATACGGTGGAGTGGACCACTTGTAAATAACAGTGAGGGGAGGGAGACTGTTTCCAAAAATTATTACGTTTCTGTCTAAACTATGAATTTTTAATTTAAAATTAATTTAATTAAACTGATAATGTTTAGAAGTACCCAATATTCACTGTAAAAATAAAATTAACTAAAATAAAATGTAATAACATGAAAAATTGCGGCTATATTATTAACTAAATTATAATTCAAATTCATTCAACTTTAATAATTTACGTACCGATAAAATTTTTGAAATTTTATACAATGTATATATATATATATATATATATATATGTATATATGTATATATATATATATATATATATATATATATATATATATATATGTACAACTTTTAAACTTCGCTGATTTTTTCAATTTACACGAAAATAAAGTATACAATAACAGTTAACATTGCATATCAGCATAGGAACCTGCCAAAATGATCAATCCTAGGCACAGCTAACTGGTCCAGAAAAGCGGAACCTATAAGGACAGTAATTCACAACTTTTGTGAGCCATCTGTAGTTTTCACATTTTATGGTGATTAATTTGGAATGTTCAAAAATTTCAGTGAACCTATGTCATAGAGAATGGTAATATTTTATACATGCAATCAACTCGGGACAATTATCTGAACTAAAAATCACATTGTCAATTTATCAAAAGCTTTGAAGCAGGAATTTGCTGCATACAGTTGTAGGTAAAATGTGTAGTTGTGTAAAGTTTAGTCAGTACATAATTCGATTGATACGAATGACTGAAACTTTCGTACTTTCAGTTTGAAAGTTTCACTGAAACGTACTGTACGAGGCCGGGAAGTGTATATGTCGTAGTAATCTCTGTATTCAGTAAATACTGTGTTTACTGGCCGATTTTAGCAAATACGGTATTTACTAGCAAGAATGGTATTTTCTTAAGTAAGAAAATACCATTCTTACTAGTAAATACCGTATTTACTGAAATCGGCCAGTAAATACAATATTTACTGAATACAGAAATTACTACGACATATATACTACGTTGGACATCCAGATCCCATTCCAAGAGTTATTTGATTACGATTTATACACAGCTTCTTAGTGGGGTGTTGTTACGAGTGTAGAAGGAATTCATAGAAATAACCAATGTTGGATTTTGCGATTTTGTTGATTAAACCTATTTAACCCAGTTAAATCGCCAAATTAGAAACCGGATAAACAACCTTTATAGGGCTACTACAATCGACTTGCCCCGACGTTATCCGATTGGCCTAATTTTTGGCATAAATATAGAGCATGGGTGTGGTCAAAAAATATCGGGTACTGAGATCTTAGCCGCCTTCCAGCCGTGTGCAGCCGACGCTTTTATGCCCCGACCCCCTATTTTTCACAAGTACCAACATAATTGATTAAAAATTTTTGTTGACTGCTAGGCGCTGGCTTCCAAATTGCCATTTGGCATCATAACTGGGCAAATGTGTCCCCATCTGCAGAAAAATACTAGATGGCTGTACCTGATCTGCATTTAAGGGAATTGGTCTTCGAAGTTGAAGTTTTCACAAAAAATTTATATAATTTTGGCTAACGAAGAGAAAATTTTAATTCTGGGCAAGCTGCAAGGCTGTAATTTGGCATATACGGAAGCTCTATAGGTTTACTCATGTGTGCCAAATGGTAAGAAATTCTGCCGACTGAAAAATTTGTTATATCAACTTGAACCTTCAAAAATTGCCGAAACCGCCATTTTCAGTCTGTCGGATTTTGTGTAGAAGCTTTCTGCAACCATAGAAGTCGCAAACCTTCACTAATTGAGCTGAAATATTTTGTGGGTGTATTTTTTGACTACGCTGAGATCAAATATCTCAAAAAATTTCATTTTTAGAAAACTTGATTTTTTCGATTTGGGGGCACCATTGCCCGAAAATAGCGATCTTGGCAAATTTTTGAAGATTCAAGTTGACATAAAAATTTTTCCAGTTGGCAGAATTTCTTACCATTTGGCACAAATAAGTACACATATAGAGTCTCTATATATGCCAAATTACAGCCTTATAGCTTGCATCAGATTTAAAATTTTCTTTTCGCTAGCCAAAAATTTGTAAATTTTTGGCAAAACTTCAGCATTGAAGAGCAATTTCCTTAGATGCAGATAAGTTACAGCCGCCTAGTATTTGTCTGCAGATGGAGACACATTTGCCAAATCATGGTTCCAAATGGCAACTTCGAAGCTAGCGCCTAGCAGTTAGCAGAATTTTTTCAATCAATTATGGTGGTAGCTGTGAAAAATGGGGGGTCGGGCACATAAAAGCGACGGGTGCACACGCTTGGAGGGCGGCTAAGATCTCACTATCCGGTATTTTTTGACCATGCCCATGGTCAATATCTGTGCCAAAAATGTATGATTGGTAGGGTTAGACTCATATGACTCTGGGTCTTACATATGAGGGCTGACCCAACCAGTACATATATATATATATATATATATATATATATATATATATATATATATATATATATATATATATATATATATATATATATATATATATATATATATATATATATATATATATATATATATATCTCCTTTTGATATAATTATATTTATCAATTATTAAGTACTAGATTCCTCTGATGATGAACGCAGGGTCCTAATCACGCCCTGGTCTATTTTGTAGACCACATTCAAATTTTCACACTTTCAATTGGTCAGGGTCTGAGGGATTAGGGTCGGAAAACAGTTTGTTAACCAATTGTTAAGTTTTCATCGTCACTATAATCACAGTGTGTGTACTGTAAACCACTTAGATTTTGTATATCTGTAATGTTTCTGAGTCCTTTTAAAATTCTTTCATTACATAGAATGCTTATAACATTCACTCTTTACTTCAGCTATTGTTCAATTTCGATAAATAATATTCTTTGTTCTATTCTCGAGGATGTTTATTTCTCATTTCTCAAGTTTTTTTAGAATTGTTTGATATTTCACTTTATAGTGTAGCGCTTCTACCAGGCTGGAGGATCATGAAGAAACCAAGGACAAGCCCGAACGGGTGGCGTCATTCACCCTCGTACCCACGAAATCAGGACCTAGCAGAGAGAAGAGAAGAGGGAGGTTCAGCTTTTCACTCACCATTGAAATTAAAGAATTGGCCCAGTCGGGGATCGAACTACGGCTCTTCTGATCCGGAAACAGACATGCTACCGCTACACCACAGGGCCATTAGGTGAACTCCCGTTACAGGCTTATCAATCGTTCCTATGCCTACTTCCCTTACATCTCCCCCGGGTTTCTTTAAGACGCGTTCCGCGGCTTACTCAACTCGGAATCGAACCGAGAGCGCATCCAGCGCAGGGCATTCTGAGCCCAAGGGATCTGTGTTCCCCGGACACGTTCAGACCATACCAAATCCAACCAACCAGAAGCAACTACTGGGGGACCGGAGACAGGAGTCCAATCCGGGTCCTGAGGCAGCCTTGCCACATGTAGCGCTTCTTCCTGGTCCACCAGCCCTGGTAGAAGCGCTACAATAGTATTGTTGCACTACATCACATTACATAAGATATCACTTTTATTTCACTATTTATTACCACGGGTATGTGCTTGTTTAGGCAATTAAACTATTTGCACTATTCCTTTGGGTGTTTCTAGTTTCTGTGAGACTCAGGTGAAAACTTAATTATTGTATTTTCCCATATGCATATTCCCCATCCTATCCCTGTGACTTTGTTAACTTCGTTCAATTTTTTTTGTACTGTGTGGTCACCACATACTATGCAAAACGTATGCAGAAAAAATAATTTGGTTACGGTATCCTTTTATCTCTATTAGTGTAGTCAGTAAAAGCGATGGCGAAAAACGTAATACTCCTTATTTTCTCGTTGGTTCGGAGAAAACTCTGACATAAATTTGTTAAACGACGATTTTCTAACTCATTCAGAAATTATTGCACAAATGGTTATAAGAAGTACTTTGCAACTATTTCTAACAAAATCATGAAAGCTATCATTATTGCACTCTGAAAAAGTTAAAAACTAAGTCGTCATTTAAAAAGATAAAATAATTAATATATTTTTGCACGTGGATATTGAAATTTAGCAAATGCTCATAAAATGCAGTAAGAAGTTATAGAAAAAATGCAGTAACTTTTGGTCGGCCGGCCCGGTCTATTCCCAGATTTTGTTCTCTGCCGGTGACGGCCCGGTCCGTTCCCAAATTTTTTCTACTTGGGGCTCGGCCCTCTCTAAAAGAGGTCTACCCGGGAGGCCCAAGTAAAGGTTAAAATAATTAACGATTTTAGGGTTTTTACAGAAGGCTTTGGGAGGTTTTGAGGAGAGCACACAAAATAACTTCATGAAATGGAGTTGGAGGAGAAGTAGCAGCAACTTCCGTTACTTCCTATACTACACAGGCGTATGCTTAATGTTTTTAATGTCTTTATACGCATCATGGCAGATGTTCCATCAAAAGTATTTTTAAAAGTTGGAAAATGTTTTGTTATTTGCAACTATTTAAGAGTTCTATTTAATTTTCAGATACTTAACCCAAAAAACACTTGCTTAAAATGTGCCCAAGTACGTTGATGGTCTATGAAAATATGTTAACCTGGATTAATTTCCTTCTTGTCCTGCTGATTGTGAGCATTGTTTGGTATGTGTTGATCCTTCTGTGCGGGGAGGCGGCCGACCTTCCACCCGGCCCGACTCGGATCCCGCTGATCGGTCACCTGTTCATGTTGGATCGGAATCGCCCAGAGCTGACCTTGGAACGATGGGCTCATCAGTATGGGCCGGTGACGAGGATATATTTTGGAAATCAGCCAGTGATTTGTCTCAGCTCAATTGAGCTGGTTCAGGAAGCCCTGGTCCGGCAGGGAGAGATCTTCTCTGGTCGGCCGTACATGTACACATTTGATGTGCACCAAAGTATGTGTGCGTAACGTGTGTTGACAGCTGGGCTAATGAACTAATAACAAAAAACCATGTAAACGCAAACACTAAGGAGAGTTGAAGTTTATTGGGTCTCTTCATGAGCACAGAAAAGGACTAAGCCCAATCCCAAAGGACTAAGCCCAATCCCAAAGGACTAAGCCCAATCCCAAAGGACTAAGCCCAATCCCATTTTTTGTGACAAGAGCTAAAACGCTTGTCTTACTTATTGTACTGAAGTCTTCTATTAGAAGGGTCTCTCTTAAATATGAACAGGTAGGATAACAGGAGTGTTGCCGCAACGGTGTGTTTTCAACTTGTCGCAATTTTTTTCACCTTGTCTTATTTTGCTTTTTCTGATGCTGAGTTTGGTAATCGGGGACAGTTTAGCAAAGTTATAGGCGAGATTTGAAATGAATTGAAATTGAATTGAAATTCTAAGCGAAATATTGTAAGCCATCATTCCCGCGGAAGATGTGACCATGATTTAACATAGACAAGGCTGTTTAGCAACTGGTGACTCTTCCGAAATCAGTTTGAATTTTCAGCTAATATAAAAAATTCCTCCGACCTTACGTGGAAAGATAGAGATATAAAGATATATAGAGAGATGTACTGATGTTTGAACAGTTACAGCTTCAGTGTTAATCTAACATTAGTAAACATAAAATGTCGATTCTATCACAAAAAGCATCCAATTCTAGTTCAAATCTTGGTGGATCATATTATCTTATTTGTTGCGAATAAAGCTCATACATACTGTGTGCCCCTCTTCAAGCACAGGCTTTTTAATAACCATTTCAAAATACTATTAGGTAAAGTAGTATAGAAGCAATAAATAAAAGTTCATTTCTCATTGTTGGCATTTTTTAACAATTTAACAGCATAGTAGTCGTATGGCATTAGCACAATTTTGCGGGTATCAGTTAGGCGCGTGCCGTGGGCAGTGCGCCGGAGCGGGGCAGGGAGGGTACCAGCTTGCAGGTAACGGGGCTGGGCCAAAAATGGTACCCTCTTCCAACTCTGATTTGTCATGCCGCAGTCCTTTGTCATGCTATGCGTACTAGAGAACTGCACGGGCCGACTTTTTCCGGCCCGGCCCGGCCAGGCCCGTCAAAGCTTCGGCCCGCCTGACCCGCGAAATTTTTTTCATTTGTCCCAAATTGTTTTTGCTTTGTTTAGAAGGAATAGTTTCTTAAGCTAGGTTTTTTCAAATCTGAATCTCTGCTTTTCAGTGTTTTTATAGGAAAAGTGTTCGTTTTCTAGAAATTGATTTTGTCGAGATTTAATGGTTTTTAGACAGGGTTTTAACGACACAATGATTTTTGTCGTTCAACAAATGAAAGCAAATAGAATCTGATGTCTCCCATTAGGGCACCAAGCCGCTTCAGTTTATTGCACTTACTGTTCAACAACAAAGAGATTCATTAGTGCACTGCACATAGAGAAATTTGCAGTTTTAAAATTTGTGTAAACTGGTAGATAACATAATGTGTCAATGTACCTTTGTGCATGTATCATCTATTATTGGTCTCTCTTTAGTAACAATTAATTGTGTGTTCAAAAGTATTGATTCTGATTTCAAAAATTATGTTTAGGAATTATAATTTCTGAATTGTGATTTTTCTCAATAGACTCAAACAAGTTTGCTTCTTGCATCAGCAGTTGAAGAACACTTCAGCAAAACTCCCAGCTAATACTTAATACTCGAAGTTTTAAAAAGAACTAGAATCTTTAAAAATATAATTTTAAGATACTGAAGCAATTCAAATTGTACGCTTAATCCTACTGAAATAAGACTAATCACGAACTCTACTATTTCGGACAAATTTGTTTTAATACTTTTAACTACATATTAACTAATTACCTAATTAATTACTAACTATACAATAAACTACATTTATTCGAGTAGTCATCCAATATGACACAATCTTTAGTCTGAAATATTGATGGACACGTAAAGAGTGCCCTAACGGAACGGTGCCCTAATGAAACAGTGCCCTAACGAAATAGACAAAACTGTAGAATTTGAAAAGAGTGCCCTAATGGGAAACAATGGGGCTGTGTCGTCTCTTTTTAAGTTAGCTAGCGATTAAGTAGGGGATTAATCAGACATATTACACACTCACTCACGAACCTTTAATCTTTATTGCAATCAAAATCATTTATTGAGAATATTTGAATTCCACATTAGTATCAGTCAGTTGGGTGTGTGGGTCCCTAATTATTATAGTGGCAGCTGAGACTTTGGTGTTATTTGGTACGGTCTTGTTGGTCGAGTTCGAATATTTGTTTAAGTAATTTTGTATGTTTTTGATGAAAAATGTTGTTTAATAATGTCGTGTAAATTCAAGATTAAAGTATCGTGTTAATTTGGTCGGCTTTAATTAGGTTTTATCAGATAGGCATGAGGAGGAGCTGTAGGCATACACTACCGATTGTGAACCTGCAGAAAATTAGTCGAGTCTCTTTTATTAGTAATGAAGTACAAGCACAGACAATAACTTTCTTTTTACATCAGATTCTATTTGCTTTCATTTGTTGAACGACAAAAATCTTTGTGTCGTTAAAACCCTGTCTAAAAACCATTAAATCTCGACAAAATCAATTTCTAGAAAACGAACACTTTTCCTATAAAAACACTGAAAAGCAGAGATTCCGATTTGAAAAAACCTAGCTTAAGAAAATATTCCTTCTAAACAAAACAAAAACAATTTGGGACAAATGAAAAAAATTTCGCGGGTCAGGCGGGCCGAAGCTTTGACGGGCCTGGCCGGGCCGGGCCGGAAAAAGTCGGCCCGTGCAGTTCTCTAGTACGCATAGCATGACAAAGGACTGCGGCATGACAAATCAGAGTTGGAAGAGGGTACCATTTTTGGCCCAGCCCCGTTACCTGCAAGCTGGTACCCTCCCTGCCCCGCTCCGGCCCACTGCCCACGGCACGCGCCTAACTGATACCCGCAAAATTGTGCTAATGCCATACGACTACTATGCTGTTAAATTGTTAAAAAATGCCAACAATGAGAAATGAACTTTTATTTATTGCTTCTATACTACTTTACCTAATAGTATTTTGAAATGGTTATTAAAAAGCCTGTGCTTGAAGAGGGGCACACAGTATGAGCTTTATTCGCAACAAATAAGATAATATGATCCACCAAGATTTGAACTAGAATTGGACGCTTTTTGTGATAGAATCGACATGTTATGTTTACTAATGTTAGATTAACACTGAAGCTGTAACTGTTCAAACATCAGTACATCTCTCTATATATCTTTATATTATTGCAAGGTGTTACCTGTAGGGGTAGTAGTTATATCTCTATCTTTCCACGTAAGGTCGGAGGAATTTTTTATATTAGCTGAAAATTCAAACTGATTTCGGAAGAGTCACCAGTTGCTAAACAGCCTTGTCTATGTATCCAAGCGA
>JASAND010029061.1:0-21802 GCA_030248195.1 Trissonchulus latispiculum | reverse complement strand
ATGTAATGAAAAAGGCAAAATAAAAACTAAAAATGACAACGAAAACCTCAGCTTGTCGTTGACTGTGGTTCTTAATGGAACTGGTTAATTTCCTAATGCATTGGTTATGAGTGGCGTGCCTGTGAAACCTTGATGTGAACTATGAAACGTCCAAGCACTGTATAAAGTTATTGTCATGTGATTACCAGAGTTGCCAGTCAGTGCGAAACCCCCAGAAATTCGTCATTAGGGACATAGGTTCTAGTGTAAATAGGAAGAATAAGACTAGAAGTAGCGTCACTCTCACGCAAATGACACGAAAGTGGAATAGGACCTCAGTGGAATGTAGTCTAGGGAAGCTTAGGTAGGTTATCAGTCAGTAATGGAGGGGTCGTTACCCTTCCCGGGTCACTAATAGGCCCTAATATGGTTTTCCGTATAATGGAAGAGTCGTTACTCTTCCCAGGCCACGAATAAGGCCTCGCATTGTCAAGGAGCCAGCTAAAAACTGATTAAAATAACTGAAAATTATCCAAGAAAACGAATCCAATGAAAGAAGTTGTTTAATAACCAGCAATTTAGTAAGAAACTTCGAGTTTAAAACATTTTACGCAGCTAATAAGTGCGAATATTGGAAGATGGGTCAAATTAAGGTCACAATCTGTCCATTAATAGCATGAAATCTTGTTAATTAGTGTTCATAGGTGTTAATTAGGCTTAATTTGCATTAGTTAGGTGATAATTAGTCAATTAGTTAGATTTTTGGTCAAAATATAAGTTGGTTTTATCTGAAAGGCAATTCTCTGCTGATTCCAAAACTCCAAACCCGGTCACCTAACTCCCAATATTGCGAAAGTTATAAGTAAAAGAAGTTTTGATTAGTTACATTTTAATTTTGTAATATTGGCCTTAGGTGACCTTACAACAATGCGTAACAGTGTGTGTGGTTACGCACATTCATGTTTCCATTCATTCCTTTGAGCCTCTGCTGGCTCTCTCCCAGCAGAGACTTGCCTCGTAGAGAAGGTCTTAACACACACCTTAGGTGTGAAAATACGTTCGGAGGGGGCTTAACTCCCTCCCTAATAATTTAAAAGAAGAGAAAATAGTTAGTCTTAGGTAGCTAGGTACGTAGATTAATAATATTTAATTTTTATTCTCTGGAAAATTACGTAGCTATTAGTATGCATATTTTTTACGCAACAATTGCCCTTCCGTTTCTTTTCCAGTGAGACTTAGAGTCTTGGCGAGGAAGGACAATTGTTGCTGGGATCAACGGGCGGCTTCCCTTGTCTACGGCCGAAAGGTCAAGTCCAAAAGGAAAGAAAGGAGCTAGGAGACAAGGGAATGCCTAAAAATAATAAACACAAATCTTACTAAATAACACGGCCAAATTGGCCATTAATATTTATTTTTTCATACTCGGCCCCGAGTGGCCTTTATTTTGTACAATTTTGTTTTTCAATTCTCGTAACTTTATTTTTAAAGTCAGTAATTTGCCCTTTGGTTACCTTTACGTGGTAACCAAAAAGTCTACAAAGTTTCCCAAAAGTCAGCTTGGGAAATAAATCAAATTAGGGTCAGTTGGAGGGTCATAATTCCTTGTTCTCGTTAATCTCCCCTCCAACGGACCAGCCGCGTGGCCAGCCCGAGTTGGGCACACGCTTTAACATAGGGAGCTTCCAGAAAGTTCTGGAAGCTCCAATAAAAATCAAAGAGACTCCGACGAAAAGCAAACACCAGTGAGCTGTCAGACTCCTGTCAGCTCACTGGAAAATTTCAAATTATCCTCAGTGTTCGTCTGAGACTCGGCCGAGAGCGGTCGGGTGTTTCCCCCCCAACGTGAGTGTACTTCCCGTTGTGCCAGCGTTTTGGCCGGGAATAAAAGTACACTCTTCCACGGTTAGCACACGAGTTAGGGGCCCCTTCTGACCCACACTGGTCAGAAGGGATGATCTGAGCTTACACGACGAACACCACACGATGAGGGCCAAATGAGCGCACTATGCTCGGCCGAAACAACACACTAGGAACGCAAATCTAGGGATCTTTAAAGGCCCCTTTGGCCTAAAAAACTTCATTTTTGGTGGCCTTCGGGCCTTGTTTAAAGCCAATCTCGTTCATGGTCATTTTATCAGTCGTTTTAAGGGGAATGGCCGGCTTCCCCGTTATTAATTTAATTAATTTAACGCTGTCCTTAGCGGAATCTGTTTGCGTGAGTTTTGTTGCAGTAATAATTGCCCGAGCAATTATTACTTGTTCGGCTTTCCAAAATAACCAAAGTTCTCAAAATCCAACAAAAATTTTCTCTTATCAAATTTATAAAGTTACAAAGTTTAAAGTAAAATACTGGAAGACTTAAGTCAAAGTTAATCCAGAATTTGGGCAACAAATATGCATACTATAGGTAGGTAGGTCTTGTTAAAGAGTAGATAGGCGGTATTATGTCTGCATAATCGTATGTGTCAATATTGTTGTGATTTGTAGTGTGAATGAGACCTCCCAAATTTACGTAAGTGGCTTCCTGGGTAAACCCCTCATGGAGTGTGAGGTTCCAGGGCTAGCTTTCTTTTGTAGACTGTGGGTTAGTGATCAAAATTGCGTGATTGCGAGTGTGAATGAGGGCATACCTTGTAAACTCCCTTTGTATGATAAGGGTATTGGGACTGCCAGAGTGAATGGGTAAAATATTCAGATAGTAGGCAGGAAAATGGGCCAAATTGAGTAGCAATTTGGACCCAAACCCAGATAAATTAAAATCGGTAATGATTGTTGGTTGGATGTGTAATCACTGTGAAAGTGTTAATTTTGGAGTGGAAGTCGTAGGAAATTTACTTAGAAATGTGGGTATATTCGGCGATTCAGAGCAGGTTTTGCAACCTAGGGTCACGGGGACCCCCAATTAGGTCTGCCAAATCTGCTGGATTTCCGGTCATCCGTGTAGGTTGCCCTGCGATTAGGGGACGGATGAGCCGCATTCATGGAATCCAGAAATACCCGAATCAGGGCCATAGCAGAATAGTTTAAATTATTACGAAATTAATCACAGTTTAGCAAAATGTGTTAGACATCCGATTAGCGGACTGGTAGTTTAATTAGTTCCAGGTAAGAAAGTATTTGTAGTTTTGTTGTATTAATCAGCTGGAATTCTTAAGGATTGGGAAATAGCTAGGTCGGGTTAGGATAGGGGTATTAATGGTCTTGGCCTAAAATTATCATGGGCTCACGGTCGTTACCGTAATCGCTTAACTTCCCATGTCAAAGGCCAAGAGACGAGCAAAACTAAAAGAAAAGAAGTAGACCCGTACTGAGACTCGAACTCAGGTTCGCTGGATTAATAGTCCAGTGCTCATCCATTGAGCTATACGGGTTACAATTAGAACAGGTTCAAACTAGCCTATGTAAGAAAGCAAATTAGCAACCCAGCGCGTGTGCAGTTTAATTAATACATTACATGTGCAAATTATGCATATGTAGAAGTAAACTTTAATTAGGTTTTTCTCACTAATTACTTAACATTTTTTGGTGCTGTAAGCACAAAAAATGCTCAGTTTTTCAAGCTCTACAAGAATCTATAACTTTTACCTAAATTCGTGTTCATCGAAATTTTGTTAACTTATATGCCAGTTTTGCACGAATGCAATTATGTGCTCGTGTGAAAGGGTGGTAGTACGCGCTTCTGTCACTCGGCTGGCTGCTGGGGTTGCCAGCACCGGATCGAATAGCGGTTCGGCACGTCCCCTGTTAGGGCACTAGGATAAGGGTTAGGTAGATTTAGAAGTAGACGTAGTTCGGTAGGTCGGTAGGTCGGTAGGTAGGGACTGCTTAGAATGGCTGCTGAGACAGTGAGTGAGTGAGTTTTTGTATTTTTGCATAAATTGAGGAAAACTAATCACCTGCGAAAACTCACTCACAGTCAGCCAGTAGGTTTTATTTTAAGTTTACTATTTCAGTCCCAAACCTGCAAATAAACAATTAATAGGGATTTTACGTTAAAACACCAGGTAATTGTAAGTTAACATTAATATTACGTAGGCTCTAGTTGGTTAGCATAAGTAGGTAGGTAGGCATTAGCTAAGACAATTATTATAAGCATTTAGTAGGTGACCATCTTCCAATATCAGAAATGCACTATAAAATGGTCAGTTTCGCACGTGTATTTGATATAATTTTTGGGTCACGGGAAATGAACCCATTTCCCGTGACAAATCAACAAAATCAGGCCAGTCACAGGCCGAAAAGGTTAACATGGTCCAGTATCATTGGTTGCTCTGAAGAGTGTACAAAATTTGGTCAGAATCAATGCATTTCACATCCAAATAGCCCTAGAAGGCCGGTCTGTGCAAGGAAAGGACAAAAGTAACCGAAGTCTGAATATAGGTCGTAAATAGCTCAGTTTTCGTACATTCCTCAAGGTTGTTTCGTCTAGCTACAAGTTCAGTCAGGCCCAGCCGGGCCCAGGGTGGAAACCTTACGAATCAGTTCGTTTAAGCAAGAAATTACGGCAAGTTTAACTAAATTCTGCGAATATAAGCTAACAGAGGCCAGGAAGGCCCAATTGGTGACAAGAAGTTACCAGAAACGGTTACTATTGGCAAAAAGGCAATAGCCAACGGTTTTCAGTCAATTCTTTAATTCGCAAGTTCAAATGGGGCCCAAAATGCACATTTTGGGCCTGGAAAGCAGAACGAGTAATGGTTGCTGGGTTCGATTCCCGCACCATAATCTTGTACTAATGGGTTTTAACCCATTTGATTCAGGTGCGGAGACGAAGCTACGCTGCTCTATCCGAATCTGAACTGCCCGTGGATCGTAGTCTTGTGTCTCTCAGATAGTCATATTCAGTTGCTCAGTTGTTGGACCGCAGAAGTCCGGATCAGTCAGTCAGTCAGTTGATCAGTCAGTCGGGATCAGTCAATTTTGGAAGGTACATAGACGGCTTGTATTGCCGAGTAGCGGATTAAGACAGAGACAGCGAGCGTAGCACCGCCTGATCAAAGTGGGAGGTTAAACCAGAAACCGAAAAGCCAAAAGCCTAACCCTTGAAAAGAAAAGGACTAAAACACTATTTCTTTGTTTCTATCACATCATGAATTCAACCGTTTTCGTCATCAATGTTATGTCGGGAGGCGTTTCTCCCGTGTCTCTGGCCTAAGCGCCAAATCCCCATCAGTGAAGAAGAAGAAGCCGTAGATTTGTTGAACTTTGTAGTTGAATAATTTTCGTTAACCAGGAATAAGTGAGGCAGAACCAGGTGACTCCACCCGTTTTCTCTATTTCCTCAAAAAGCCAGTTCCGTACAGTAACCCTGTCTAGGTGTTGGAGCGGACCTTCGGGAAAGCAGTGTCCAACATTCGGGGACTCACCCATAGCCCGACCCCAGGTTTAATTGCATTAATATTTGCTGATTTGTAGTTTTGTTGAATTGTAGTTTTATTTCTATAATCCGTTTTGTAAGGACGGATAAAGAGTCGCACAGCACAAGCATATAGGCGTACGAGAAAGCACATAGGTAGTAATTAACAGGGTATTGGAGACAGTGTAATAGTTAGGTAGTAGAGACAGAGTAGAAGAAAAGGAAGAAGAAGAGGTACCACTGAACCGTGTCCCTAACTAAACATATAACTTGGGTAATATTATCCTAAATTAGGGTAATATTAATAATAAACTAAAAGACGGTAACTGGCAACTCTGGTACAGTAAATTGTATACTGTACTGTACTGTAACTGTATTTGTTTTACACAGTTTGTAACGACCCCTGACCTTAACGCTGGTTACATTGTGCGTTGTCGTATTGTTTAAAAAGTGTACCCATCATATCTGTACTAACTTTAATAAATAATTGGTGTGTCATACCTAGAGTCTCAGAGTTTAACAGAGAGGCGCGATTGTCTCTGAAAGTCAGGCGCGTTAGCCAAAAGGATCGGATCAGGACTACTCAAGGTAAGTTCTGGTCAGGAATCGGAAGACTCATCATCAAGCCAGCGATCAAGACAAAGCAAGTGCTGACCCCTCTTGCTGATCTGCTGGAATCCAGTGCAACAAACGAACTCACGAAGAAGACCCCTACAAAGGTTGGCTGCAGGGAATCTCTGATTTTGGAACACCACCTTTCGGAGATCCGGTGCCTAAGTCTACTTCCATAAGTGGACGTGCTGACCTTCCGTGTAATCAAGTGCAGAGCGATTTCTGACACTAGTCCGGAGAGCAGAGCGATTTTTGACTCCGGATCCTAGCAACTTCATTACATATACTTATGTATTTAATGAAACTTAATTTAACTGTGTGACATAGGTTGGCATTTGTAGAGCTTTTACTCTCGGCCTTCCTATTTCTCACACATGCGCATTCCCATAGTACATACAGTTTATAAATTAAGCAATTTTTCTATGTTATTAAACTGTCAATAGAATTCGGTATACTAAAATTATATTCTTTATTAGCCTTTTCTTTTCTTTCTATTAAATTTATTTTCCATAAATTCAATAAATTTTCGTTCAGGTATGTTATGTAATTCGTTAGCATCACTGGATATCTTTTACGACTTCGATCATACTACAGTCACAAACTCCATGGTATGTTTTAACCTCGGTTAATTCATGTTTCATTGTCCCGCTTTCTTATGAATACTACAGAACGGTAGGTTATCCTTTATGATTGATCACTTATATTCACTTGTAAGCTTCATGAAAAATTGAATTATTTTATTATATGGAAATTTGTAAACGACATTCTAGAGTCTGACCAAAAAGTGTAGGGAGCGAAATTGTTTTGTTTATACTGAATCGCCGCTACATTTTTGCTGCAGCAATGTATATATTTTCTGAACCGTCATGGCATGAACATTCTTTTGGTTGAAAAAATTCTTAAAAAATTAAAATTCATCAAGAGAAGCCGCTTTTTGTCACAGCTTGTCAGAAATCAGCTGAAATAGTAAATTGTTTAAAGATTTGTTGCTGGGGCAATTTAAGCCGTAGCCACGAAAACTTTATATCGTTGGATTCAGCTCAGATAAAACTTTATGATAATGTTATTTTTACCCACTTTTGTTGGATTCGCCTTGTCGAAATTTTGGTTCAAAAATTGGTATTTTTCGAAAAAATCGATTTTCAAATTTCCAAAAACCATATAGATCACATGAAAGCGGGCACGTAACCGATCCTAAAAATCCAATTAAAAAATTTTTGCATTGAGTGAGTCGCGAGTAATAGCCAGTCAAATTTGGAAAAGCGGCAAAGATCAAAGGATTTTGAAAATCGAAAAAATTGAATAACTATCGCAATTTTTGAGGAAATGAGCTGATATTTGGGATTCAAAATGTCTGGGACATTTGTGCTAATTTTCCACCGAACGGCTAGTACCTGGCTTGTACTGATCTTTCAAAATTTAAAGATCGGCTTCTTCTGATGAATTTTAGTTTTTTAAGAATTTTTTCAACCAAAAGAAAGTTCATGCCATGACGGTTCAGAAAACATATACATTGCTGCAGCAAAAATGTACCGGTAATTCAGCATAAACAAAACAATTTCGCTCCCTACATTTTTTGGTCAGACCTTAGTTTTGTAAGTATCCGACCCAGTCCCTATCCCTTCTGACCATGGATTAATCTTTGTTAACTCGGATCCTGTGTATGGGATTCATGCACAGTTTTCGTTAATTCATGACGACTACTAATATGGACAATGGCCCCAGGGCCTCTGTAGCGGGGGAGCGGAATATATGTCCCCTTATCTAGTTCGGAATACAAATATTGTAGAAAACGTTCAACGCAAGTTTACGCAACGGTTACAGGGTATGCCTGGCTTATCTTTACAAACAACGTCTACATAGATTAAATTTGCAAACTCTGAAAGAAAGGCGCCTTTGTAAAGATTTATGTGTTGTCTATGAAATTGGACATGGCTTGGTTGATTTAGAATGTAACGACTTTTTGGTTTGTCTCCCTACAACTCCACTCGTGGTCACTACCAGTTTAAATTATTCAGGGATCGAAGTCGATTAGAAATTCGAGTTATTTTTTTACTAACCGAATAGTTCCAATTTGGAGTAGTTCATCGTCGGAGGTTGTTTCAGCAGCTTCCTTAGTATCTTTCAAAAGACACCAAGCTAGTGTAGACTTGAAGCGATTCTTGAAGGGCTCTGCGTTAGTTACCTAATAATCGGCCCTGCATTGTGTCGCCGTAATCAAATTCTGTGTGCACAGTTCCTTTGCTCGAAAATGTAGCTAATTGTGTCCTTTTCATAATTCATACTAATTTTTCTTTGTTCTTTTGGATTATCTAACATTTGCAAACTCTTGCAAATACATACAAAGCAGCACATTAATAACAAAATAAGGGGTTGTTAGCTGCTATTGCAAAGTTGGAAGCGTACTGAACAACCAAACTTTACGAGTGGGAAACTGTGCACAAGGAGAACGTCGAACCTGGAGAAGATGTAGTTCCGACCTAACTAACCTCGCCAAAATACCTAAGTGAATCCTACCGAACGGAGTTAAACCGCCGATGAAGAGCAAAGACTCAAATATAAAAGGCCTACCCCAAATTTGCTGAAATGTACATGCTTAAAAGAAACTATCTACCTACCCAAATAATCTCAGAAAAAGCCCAACTTACCGATTATACAAATCTAAAACAAAAACCTAACTAAGAAGACGCCCTAAAATGGCCCAAAAAGAGACCACATTTACTTTTAAAATTATGCTTGACAAAAGGGGCGAACCCCAAAAATTGCGTACCAGAGTAGAGTGCAAACACAGATACAGGAGCGACGAAAGGTCTAAAGTGGTACCCACTTTAGACAGGTTAGGCGAGCAACAAAAAGCACAGCAAATACGGGTTCAAGGCAGAGAGCAATAGATACACACGACCGATCACAGAGAGAGAAAAACAACAGAATGAATGCAGACAAGTGAGAGCAGACAAAACTAGTTTGACGGAGCCGTGGTAGAATTTGATTGGATAATTTTGCGACCCCCTTGAAAGACGAGATGCTGGGAGAGGCACTTAGCGAAAATCAACAAGTACGCAGCGCCACCTATTGACTAGGCTGGCTGAAACACATATACGTAATTTACACATAAACACATTAAAATATTTCGACTAAAAGACTTGCAGACAAATTTCACACACAATTTCAACATGAATTTTACACATTATAAATTACTTTCAAAATATCATTTCTAACATTTCAATTCAAATAATTTCAAACAACACACACACACTAATATTTTTAAAGGACCGACGTCACGCCGCCTCAATACATCTCCCCGGGCTTACCCCCCGAGCTCCTGCGAGGGCCAACATAACCAAAAAGTAGTCGATAATTTAAACTCAGAAAATTTTAGGCGAAATTTTGGTAAATGGGTTTCACAACCTACGTACGAAAATACAGGCTCGACATCCGCTGTACCAACGTTGGAGACTTGTGGGCCCGTGACGAGGTTCTAGATTGATGGGAATATTGCCTACGGCGGCGGGATTGTTCCCTGACTGGTTCCCTCACCTGGTCATCAGATGAGTCTAGGTCGACTAGGGGCGGAGCTCTCCGTTCATTCCCTCGACCACGGTAGACGGGCTCCGGGCTCGGATGCCTCGTCACAGGGGGCTGTCCCATCTGATATGGAGGAGCGCCCGCATTTGGGTCCTCTCTAGGACTTGGCCACAAACGGAGTAACTCAATACATACCCGACGGAATGTATGTTCTAACGCTTCCCATGTTTCCATAAGGAGCCCTGCTATCCATGCTATAATAAGCCCGCGGATCACGCCGTATTCCTGGTAGGTCATATCGCGTACCCGAAACATCCCGTCCGAGTCCCGTTGCGGGACAGGGGGTTGAGCCGGGGTCGAGGGTTGCTCCCGCAACGGGACCACCCAGTTGTCCATCGGTCCACGTATCCGTGGTTTCCGGTCGGGCTCCGGGTCGGGGTCACTACCGCCCTGGTGCTGGCTACTGTTTGCTCGTTTCGTTTGTTTTACCCGGGTCAGGTCTATGTGCGCCGTAGACCGGAACCGAGGTGCCGGGGCCGCCGCTGTACTAGGCCCGGCCAATCCGGGTACGTCTCTCCTCCGTGGCTTAGGACGGGTGAATGGTAATAGTGGCATATTGCCTGACTGACGGCGTAGAAGAGAGCTATCCGAGCCCAACCGTGGTCGTTGCTGGTATAATTCCAATTCCAACTGGGTCAGAAACGCACGTAAGTCCCTTACGTCGGAAATACCAGGCAATGGTACTTCCGAATTAGCCTCCTTTTTCTGGAGGTCAGCTCCAATGCGGACTAATCTGCGTCTGATATATTCGCGTTGTTCTCGAACGGTTGCTTGATCGTCCCATTCGTCCTCGCTGGGTTCTTCCGAAACCGGTGACTGAAATTCACCCGGGTTATTAGAGGTCGTCTCCTTTTTTTGGTTATCTGGGGGACCCGGATCCATAGTGTCATCGTCATCCTCTTGTTTCGAAGAGGCTTTATTCTTAGCTGTATTAGACCGTAGCACCGGTCTATTAGATGCTGCGCTATCAAGCTCTTGGCTTGAAGATGCCTGGCTGGACGCTGATTGAGTAGAGGAACTCTTGCTCAATGCTGGCTGGCTTGACGTAAGCCGCCCAAAACCGTTCTGGTTTAAAGGCCGTTTATCCATCGAGTCACTCGAGCTAGTCGGGTCACCCGGCTTAGCCGAGGCCTTTGCTGATTTCACAGGAGAATGTAATACAGACATAAAGTATAAATAGTCACACGTAACGTGGACTAGTTAAGGACCAATGTATACGTACCGTATACAATGTTTCGAAAATACCGGTAAAATTGCAGGAAATCGTGCAGAAATATTAAGAAAAACTGAGTGAGATCAGAAAAATCAGTTAAAAACAGAGACCTATAAAAAGAAGAATCCAGAAGAAAAATTTCTAAAAGCTGAATAAAAATAGAAATAAGGTCGTGGACTGGCAGCCTAATGTAAAGTTGGAAGCGTACTGAACAACCAAACTTTACGAGTGGGAAACTGTGCACAAGGAGAACGTCGAACCTGGAGGAGATGTAGTTCCAGTCGACCTAACTAACCTCGCCAAAATACCTAAGTGAATCCTACCGAACGGAGTTAAACCGCCGATGAAGAGCAAAGACTCAAATATAAAAGGCCTACCCCAAATTTGCTGAAATGTACATGTTAAAAGAAACTATCTACCTACCCAAATAATCTCAGAAAAAGCCCAACTTACCGATTATACAAATCTAAAACAAAAACCTAACTAAGAAGACGCCCTAAAATGGCCCAAAAAGAGACCACATTTACTTTTAAAATTATGCTTGACAAAAGGGGCGAACCCCAAAAATTGCGTACCAGAGTAGAGTGCAAACACAGATACAGAATAGAGAAGAGCCTAACTAAATTACTACAAAAACTTTCAAAAGACAATAGAATATAAAGTACAAGAAGTTACTAATAAACCAAGGTCAATACAGGAAACTAACCCAATAACTTTAAACCTAAACTATCAGAATAATTTTTGGAAGCTTCAAGGAAAATTAAGAAAGAGAATAGAATTAGAAACTTTAGAATTAACAAAGAATGAATAAGCAAAGAAAGTCTAGCTCTATAGGGTCACCCTCGAGCGACGAAAGGTCTAAAGTGGTACTCACTTTATACAGGTTAGGCGAGCAATAAAAAGCACAGCAAATACGGGTCCAAGGCAGAGAGCAATATATCATATCAATATCAATATCATTTCTAACATTTCAATTCAAATAATTTCAAACAACACACACAGACTAATATTTTTAGAGGACCGACGCCACGCCGCCTCAGTACACTAAGGGAAATTACTTAATAAATTAATTCTTACTGGGAAATCTTGCGATATTAATGGGGGCTACTTGGGTCGAAAATTCGACCCTTACCGATTGGCCTCAAATTGTGCCCATTGATACACCCTAGGGCTCTAAACAATCCATTAAAATTTGGGATGATTCGTCCAGGAATAAAAAAGTTACAGCCGTTCAAAATTTCCAATTCCTATTGAAAATGGTCTGAAATCGAAACGTCCATGGACGTTTGTGCCAAGAACAAAAGTTTTCTAGAATTGAGAAAGCTATCGATTGGTGTAGATATTGTGCATATTTGTAAAGTTAGTAAAACTTCGAAGAATGTCAGTGTTGACTAATTTTTGTTCTCACGGAAACGATTACTGCAAAAGTTAGAAACCGAAATTCGAAAAAGCTCTTCGACAAGTTTTATATATTGTGTTTAGCTGCAAATGAGCTCTAGAACGTTTCAAACGGGTTTGATTTGTGCTAGTTATCGTTGTCAGAAGCGAAAAATCTAAGTTCCCATTTCAGGCCATTTTCAATAGGAATTGGAAATTTTTAATGGCTGTAACTATTTAATTCCTGGACGAAATCATCCCAAATTTCAATGGATTGTGTTGGGCCTTAGGGAGGATCAATGGGCACAATTTGACCCAAATCGGCGAGGGTCGAATCTTCGATCCAATTTTCGACCCATTTTCGGTCCAAATTTTTTGCTTTCTTCGATCTTGCTGGCGCAAATTTTATGGTCGAAACGGTATGTTTTAAAAAATTAAAGTAGCATGTCATACGCTTGTCGAGTAATTTCACCTCAAAGTTGAAGTCTCATGTGTTAAACATAGTAAACTAAAAAGTTTCACTTTTTTGGTCTAGTGTAAAAAAATCTGGGCATTGCTAACCAGCTAGGATAAGTACTGTGATTTGTTGGAATTAGAATTTTGACCTAATCCCTTAAAATTTTATAATCAATTTTTGACGATTTAAAGAAAGCCATTTTAAGATCAGATCAAGTTTTCAATCTCCAAAAATTGAGTAAAGATTTTAAAAGCCTAATATAAGATTCTAATTCAAAGAAATGACAGTACTTATCCAGGCGTTTCTAATGATACCAGACAAGGCAGGTTAGCACAGCCCAATTTCGAGATCTCTTGACACTAGTCCAAAAAGTGAAACTTTTAAAGTTTCCTATTGTGGGATATTACCCATTGGGGTACTGATAGCTAGCTGCGCAGCAGCGCAGCACTCAAAATTATATGTTGTGCTAGCTTCACACATGCGATGTAAAGTATACTTTATTTGATGGAATCAGACAACCTTGAACTATTTCGATAATTGTTTCAGGAATGATAAAAGTGATTTCTTTTGGGCTAGCTACACGAGTAGCACAAAGTATATATAAACGAGAAAAGTGTAGGTCCAGTCAGTCGTAGTTGCAATCGTGGTTGTCGTCGGGGAGTCAGTTAAATTGGGGGTTGACTTATTGGGTTGGTGCCGTTTTGGCTGAGTTTAGGATATTGGGAGAGAGTAACGTCCTCCCCTCTACTGTGTTTATTCTACGGTCGTGCTCTCTGACTATTTTTATAGCAATTTCGTGTATTTGTTGAAGAATTGGTATGAGTCTTTGATGTTTAGTGTAATAAAGTCTAGCGGTGTTCAAGTCTATTAGATCTAGGGACGGTCGCTTAGGGCCCATAGATAATTACTCTCCACTTGTATCTGCTAATTTATAACACTCTCGCTCCTTCTCTCATATTTGGCTAGGACTTAACATCACACACTGAACTCTTACTTGCAATCTTTACTGGAGTCCGACATTAGTTTATTACAGAGGTACACACATAGTACTTCACACTATGTTTAACGTATGTGAGTTGACCTCAATTTTGAGGTTAAATTACTCAGCAATGACTTTAAGTTTGAAAAGTCGTTAAAATATACCTTTCGACAATACTAAAAGTCACTACAGCTTGGGAACGAATTAAGACTTAAGCTTGGTTCGATTGTGCCTGGGTGGCTCAATCGGTGGAGCGTTGGCCAAGATCGTCAAAGGTTGTGGGTTCGATCCCCACCTCAGGCCCGAAATTGGGTCGGAGGTGCTGTAGTGACAATCTTAGTTTCGTTTGTTCTTTCATAAAATATGCAAAAATCTGTTGTGAAGGCAATTCTTTGCCGAGGAATCTTGCCCTTTTGGGCACTACTTGTTTCCATTAAAATGACCGCTTACTTTAGAGTTCCACCTAACACGCAACGGCCTAAACCTTAGTAAATTAGTGAAGCATTTACTGAGACGTCTGTGAGCCTCATTTCTGAAGTTTTCACAGTTCAATGTTCATACTTTTCGCATGTTACGGTGGGTAAACAACCATTCTTTCAAGTATCTGCTCTGACGGACTTTAATCAAGAAGATCTGATACTCTTTTTAATTAAGAGCACAAAACTGCAGATCATCCGTTGTGCTTATGGAATCGTGAATGTAGTCATTTGTTAGTCATTCAACTTTTGGTCACCTTTTGAACTAAGGTTTGTATTAGGCTGCTGGACATATCAAAATCTAGTCCGTGAGATTTTTTACAGGATTTTTTATTTAGTGTTCCTCAAAAAATTCAGTACCGTTGCCGTTGGCTGATGGCCAGCCCTGGCGGTTCGTTGGCCGGGCAACAGCCAATTAACAGCTGTCCGACCAACGATCAAAGTCTGGCCAAGCCAATTTTGGCGGACGAAAAGTTTGATGATTCGTTTCGATGATTCAAAAAACCACTGGTTACATGTTGAAAGTTTGAAGCTGGTTTGTGTGTGTGAGGCGTTCAAACCTTTGGTTACCACGAATTATCTTTAATTGGTATTTAGTTCATACTTTGGACATATTTGCAGCAGATGTCTGGTTCTTTTTGCAAAACGGTTCTTTTGAGATTAAGTGGTAACCCAGCGATAAAGTTTTCTAACATGAGATAGTCTTGACTTCATTCAAGTCATTGGGATAGTCTGCCCTACTCAATTTATTTATCGCTCTGGCATAGCTGCCACCAAGAGTACATTATACATAAGAGTATGACAGCAGTCACACTCTATGTATTATAAGCGTGACACATCCTCTGCACGCTAACGGCTGACCCTACCCGCAAATTGGACCCTTCACTTCAAAAAATTTTAACCGCTATGAATGTGTTCTAAAGCTCGAAACAGACACAAAACTCGCGCACGTAGTGCTTGTGTTTTCGAGCATTAGCACACAAGCATAGAGCGAGTGAGCGTACCCCCGTTTCGACTGGGTACTAATTTGCGGGGGGGGGGGTCACTGGGGTCCAATTTGCGGGGAGGGGTCAGCCGTTAGCGTGCAGAGGATGTGCAAGCTGATAATACATAGAGTATGCCAGCTGTCATACTCTTATGTATTATGTACTCTTGCTGCCACTGATTCTGAAGTTGTTTTAACGCGACATGTCAGTTTCAGGCTGCTAAGCCTGTAGTTCTCCGGACGAGTTTACTTGGATTTCAGAACACGTTTCAGTGTTTCGTAATCGGATTTATCAGGGGTGGTCAGTTCCTTGTACTGCTCTAAAGCAGTGTCTTCTAGATAAACTGGCAACTTCCTAGGTCGCTTCTGAACAAACCATCCGAATCCGTCCACGATCACCTCAAATTTCTCGATCCAATCGCAAAAGGATTTATCTAAGTGGCCATGAAAATACTTAGAGTTGCTGTTTCGTCGGAGGTTTCCGACGGCAACAATTTGGGACCTGCAGGGGGTTAGGATTTAGATAGGTGCAAACAAGAAATGTCAAAGGTTTATCTTCTAAGGCCGTTGAAACGTTACATCAGACAGGTGTAGATATAGCATATAACTCTTTCATTAATGTATGGTCAAATATTGTTGTTAAACGCTCAATACTTTCTCAGTCTTAGTTAGCGCTTGGCTTAGTTATCGTCATATTTCTGTTTGGTTGGTCGGGGAGTTGGTGATATGTGGAGTTTAACTATTAGGTGGGTGATCAAACTTGGGGCGCTGTATGCGCATATCAATTTCTGGTTGGGGCTGTTGGGTTTTCTACGCCACACCTGCTTGGGGTCTCCCACAAAAACTCCCCCAACACATCAGTTGTGTTCTTTTCCAACTCCAGTTCGGTTGTTTATAATCGCTCGTCGGTCGCCCGATAACCACCTTTCTCTCGTTGTGGGTTCTCGCTCCGGTGTCTCCTCTGCACCTACGCTCTCAGCCTGGGGTGTACACTGTACTGGGTTCAGTCAACCCTAAGGTTTGTTTGTATTGTCTCTTGTGATGGTTATTGACTGTCTGGTTTGACTGTTCAGAGCTTACGCCCACCGTATATACGTATGTTTATTAAAGCATTTATTTAAAGGTCTTGTCTTGTTTTTGGCTGACCGTGTTAGTTGTGTAGACTTGGTAGGTAAGCTCTATTTCTATCATTTGTATTATTGGTTTTGGCGAGGTTTCCCCGTCCTGATTCCTGACAGCCAGGTCCGTTGAAAAATTTTTGTGACCCATTAGAACTACTTTAAAATTATAGAAAATCAAAGGCTATCCCATCGAGGCTTACTTACAAAATGCTCGAACAATTTCTACACCCTATGGTTGTAAAAAAAGCAGATTAATAAAATAAAGTGGTTTTTGTTTTCATAATTCTACCTTTAGAAGCCACGTTTAAAGATTCAAAGCATCTAGCCAGGGACCTTCTAAAATGCTATAGCCATGGAACGTGAAGGAGACCCGAAAAAGCTACTATTTCATTAGCAAGAAAGTGTGTAAGTATCATACTACATTTTAAATTTTAAAACAGTTACGTCTTTTCTCAGGAACGAAAATTAAGTTAGGGTGTTAAGGTTAAAAGTGTAGCAAGAGAGCTTCAAAATGCTACAACCCAAGTACCGCAAGCAGACCTTCAAAAAGCTGCAACCCAACTACCGCAAGCAGACCTTCAAAAAGCACAACAACCCAAGTACCGCAAGCAGACCTTCAAAAAGCTGCAACCCAACTAAAAGCAGACCTTCAGAAAGCTACAACCCAACTAACGCCAGCAGACCTTCAGGAAACTACAACCCAAGTACACAAGCACACAAAGTTGTAGCTTTCAGACCCCTACTTCGCGCATCCAAGTCACACGACACGTAGGCTATGCATTGGCTTAGCTATCGTCATATTTCTGTTTGGTTGGTCGGGGAGTTGGTGATATGTGGAGTGTAACTATTGGGTGGGTGATCAAACTTGGGGCGCTGTATGCGCATATTAATTTCTGGTTGGGGCTGCTGGGTTTTCTAAGCGCCACCCGCTTGGTTTCTCCCACAAAAGCTCCCCCAACACATCAGTTGTGTTCTTTTCCAACTCCAGTTCGGTTGTTTATAATCGCTCGTCGGTCGCCCGATAACCACCTTTCTCTCGTTGTGGGTTCTCGCTCCGGTGTCTCCTCTGCACCTACGCTCTCAGCCTGGGGTGTACACTGTACTGGGTTCATTCAACCCTAAGGTTTGTTTGTATTGTCTCTTGTGATGGTTATTGACTCTGGGTTTGACTGTTCAGAGCTTACGCCCACCGTATATACGTATGTTTATTAAAGCATTTATTTAAAGGTCTTGTCTTGTTTTTGGCTGACCATGTTAGTTGTGTAGACTTGGTAGGTAAGATCTATTTCTATCATTTGTATTATTGGTTTTGGCGAGGTTTCCCCGTCCTGATTCCTGACAGCCAGGTCCGTTGAAAAATTTTTGCGACCCATTAGAACTACTTTAAAAATATAGAAAATCAAAGGCTATCCCATCGAGGCTTACTTACAAAATGCTCGAACAATTTCTACACCCTAAGGTTGTAAAAAAGCAGATTAATAAAATAAAGTGGTTTTTGTTTTCATAATTCTACCTTTAGAAGCCACGTTTAAGGATTCAAAGCATCTAGCCAGGGACCTTCTAAAATGCTATAGCCATGGAACGTGAAGGAGACCCGAAAAAGCTACTATTTCATTAGTAAGAAAGTGTGTAAGTATCATACTACATTTTAAATTTTAAAACAGTTACGTCTTTTCTCAGGACCGAAAATTAAGTTAGGGTGTTAAGGTTAAAAGTGTAGCAAGAGACCTTCAAAAAGCTGCAACCCAACTACCGCAAGCAGACCTTCAAAAAGCTACAACCCAAATACCGCAAGCAGACCTTCAGAAAGCTACAACCCAACTAACGCCAGCAGACCTTCAAAAAGCAACAACCCAACTAAAAGCAGACCTTCAGAAAGCTACAACCCAACTAACGCCAGCAGACCTTCAGGAAGCTACAACCCAAGTACACAAGCACGCAAAGTTGTAGCTTTCAGACCCCTACTTCGAGCACCCAAGTCACACGACACGCAAGCTATGCATTGGCTTAGCATAGATGATTAAAGGTTGTAGCTTTTCAAACCCTCCTTCGCGTAAGCAAATTGTAGCTTTTTCAACCCTGCCTTCCACAAACATTGAAGCTTTATAAAAGTTCCTATTGTAACTTCAGAGTGTTTCAGAAAAAATCTCGTTGGAGCCATTTTTAAACCCATGTCATCTGATCCCTGTAGCTTAACTTTTACATTTGCATATGTAAAATAAACACTCAGCCACAATCATTAAAAGCACCTCCTCACATAAAATGACCTCCCCTCACCTCTCAGAGAAATTCTCGTTGTAACTATTTTTAAACCCATTGCATCTTAGCATTGTAACTAATTACTTGGCGTAGTGCAACACACGCGCACATCCAAAATAATAAAAATGACCTCCCCTCACAATGAAATGACCTCTCCACAATTCCGAGCCAAAACAAGTAATCCATTAGCTCGAGCACTGGTTCCCTATGCTCTATTAGTAGCTTTTTCCATTTTTCTTCATAGCAGGCACCAAGGGATGCCCCTAGTTTTAAATAGAGTTTGTTTGTGACTCATCTCTAAATTAGCTAGGCAGTTAGGCAGTTCTATCAATTTGGAAACATCTACATAGGCTACAACTACACTGAGCCTGTAACATTAACGGAAGAGCGTTTGCTTCAATGATTGATCACATGTGCATACCTCTGTGATCAATAGCCCTCTTTGTGATGTGTACAGCAGAGTGGAGATTCCCTACTGTCATATTAATTGTATTATTTAAAAAGATTCTTCATCAAAAATTAGCTTAGTTTAAGTATCTTGTTTTTGTTAAAAGACTCCCGTTAGTTCGTAATTTATGCTTGAAATTGTCAAATTATGTAAGTATACTTTGTAGCACGGCTATTCGTGCGCTCAGTTATTTGTACTCACATCGTGCGGGAAACTCCGAGTGTGCGACACGAGTGCGCGAAGCGGACAAATTCCTCACGATTACCTTTCGTGTGCTACGCGCGCTCAACTTTTGACAACAGTGTCTTTTAATCCACTACTGTAGGCTATAATTAAAACCCAAAAAACAAGCAAAAGTCGAGAAAGTGCATGCCATTGCAACTACACAAATCATCCCATGTGTGCGTAGAATAGCTTTAACGAAAGGTAGCTGAAGGCAAAGACATGATTCAGAACACAACCAGTAAAAGAATACAAAATGAACAGATTCGCGGATGTGGACGACGAACACATAGCCAAGATGCCAAATACGCAGAAGAAAACAACATGGAACATCAGTCCCAAGCATCACAGAAATGACCGCCGAGGACGCGGACATGTGGTTAACAGCAGCAGACAAGTCGGAGGTAAGATGAAAACTACATTGCTTCAATGATATTCGTACATGCAAATGCTTCAAAACCTAAACGCAGCCGCTACAAGCCAAACCCAAAATAACATTTCACCAAACCAGATTCACGCACAGCAAAAAGGATTTAGCATACGTTTAAACACCAAACGCAACCAAACCAACAGCTAAACTTTTAAATGCTTTAAGAAAAGAATATAAACAGTGTTAGCTGTGATATATTGCCTGTGGAATGCCACTACACTTACTGTACAAACCTATACAGTAAGCCGAATCATCACAACCATGAATACAGCATAGATAACCGCACAAGAAGAAACAAACTACACAAAGCAACACGAAGCTCAAGACCTATTCTGTGGCGGAACATTCAACTATTGCGTTTTCATCATCATCATAAACAAAAAGTGACCACGCCAGACAGAGACAGCAACAAAAAACAAGAAGTTGCAGTATTTTTGTTCGCCTTTATTTTTCTATATGAGATTTGATCCTACAAATGGCTGAGCTCAATGCTGCTGTCTGGGCTAGCGTGCGTACAAATTATTTGTAGCACGGCTGGAAAAACTGCAGCGTGCTACAAGAGATTTGTACGCACGCTAACCCAGACAGCAGCATTGTGCTCAGCCATTTGTAGGAGAATCTAACATAGGAAAATAAATATGAGTTTATACAACAGTCAATGTTTGTCAGTATGTGCACGAAGATAGAGCATTTGCCTAGTATAGTTTCGATATCTCTCTCAAAAGTTCTTTTTAATTTGATTGGCTGGAGGCATTTCGCTAATTTCGTAGTTCGTAATCACTATGGCTGCATCCAGCCTTTTCTAGTTTAGTTGATGCTTTTCTTCAGTGCTGGCCGGTTGGTCTCAAGTTTGCTTTTACTGAAACTTTTATGCTTTCACGTTTTCCTTTGCCTTTCCCTAAAGCTTCCGAGTGTCTTCGAAATTCGTGCTAGGAGAGTAGAAAGCCTCTGATCTTGCGATAGGTCCGACGGAAGTTTCCTGAATTTTATTTGTCAGGGGGCATTATTTATATCCAAATTGATTGCTATTCATCTTCTATTTCTGTATGTTCCAAGTTGCCATCCTGTTCAGGATTTCCTATCTGTAAGTGTCCTCATAACTTTATCATTTATTGTATCCCCCTCCTCCTCTTTAGTAAATTTTGTAATTCGGCCACTTGGCCTTTTGTATTTTAGCTAAGTCTTTATTTGTATTAGTTCGGTAAGTAGTGTCCGCCTAGGAATAATTTGGGGTTAGACTCTGGCCGTAGTTAGGGTTGAGCTTAAGTTTCATGGTAATTCACGATTTATTTCTTGTTGGCGAGGCTTGTCATTTGGCCGGCCTCGAACTAGAGATGAGGACGAGCCGGACTTTTCTGGCTCGGCTCGGCTCGGCTCGAGAGAAAATGAGGTTGGCTCGGCTCGGCTCGCAGTTATACCCGGCTCGGCTCGGCTCGGAAAATTTTTGAAAGTGGGTCGGCTCTGCTCGGAAATTTCAAATTCGCCAAATTGCATGGAAGTTTTTTATTTAGTTCCTTGTTGTCTTGGTCAAATTTAATAACGAAGTCGTAACCAGTTATAATTACAAGTTAGGATTTATCTTTGGCCTTTCAAGATCATATTATATACTCGAATACTAGAAGCAGTTACAACTTTTTCGCTATCTGATAAAATAAAATACTACAAATAACCAGAAACAGAGAATAATGGATTTTACAGGTAAGAGTTTTATGAAACCAAAACTGAGGCGTAAAAATGAAATATATATAAGTCAAAAGTTTTTCTTACTAAAAGTATATCAATACCATACACAAGTTGGCTTTAAGAACAACCTAATATTACAATTAACAATTTACTTGGGAGGTATCGAGAAAGCTAAACAAAATTATTGGCAATTATTATTAGTCTTCACTGAAATTATTGGCAATTTTACTTAAACAAGTTCGAAAATATAGCAGAGAAATTTGGTCGAATTACTATTTTTTGTTGGGGAGGCTCTGCTCGGCTCGGCTCGGCTCGGAGCTACAGTTCTCCGGCTCGACTCGGCTCGGCTCGGGAGAAATTGCTGCTGGCTCGGCTCGGGAGAAATTGCTGCTGGCTCGGCTCGGCTCGGCTCGCGAGCCGAGCCTAGCCGAGCCGAGCCGCGAGCCAAAATCCTCATCTCTACCTCGAACTATCTCCAGTCCAGGTCACGTATCCAGCTCTGCGCACAGTACCCCAGTAAAGTAGATGTTCGCCCGAATCCAGTCCTGGGCCACTCTTTACAGCTGCATAAAGTAGAATAGGACCTAGGACAGTCTGCATACGTTAACGTTAACGCAGAC